>JAIUZE010000104.1:0-10259 GCA_022085475.1 Heliosperma pusillum
CCACACCCATGAATAGTGCAAAAAGCCCAATGTTACCTTTGGTCTGGATGGGAGGGAGTATGTGGACAAGTGTTTTATTAGGAGGACTGCTATAGTGCTATATACACAATTCTAAGGTGTATCTTTACCTATTAAAAAGCAAGGACCTCCCCTACTACTGCTCCCACAATAGTACTCCATGTACTTCTCACGTGACCTTGCCCCTTCACCTCACCTATGTGCTTATTTATCAGTTCGTCTTTCTTGTGAACTTGTGACTTACTAAATGTGACCATATTATGATAAAAAGTAATCATCCATAAAATGTTATCAGTCATATAATGGTTACATTTTGCATAAAAGTGGTCACATTTGCTCCGTCACAAGCTTGTGACGAAAAATGCCCGTTACAAATGAGAATCTGTGCTTATTTTAATAGTCCCTCCTATTCTCAATAACATTCTTCCATAAAATGTTATCAGTCATATAATGGTTACATTTTGCATAAAAGTGGTCACATTTGCTCCGTCACAAGCTTGTGACGAAAAATGCCCGTTACAAATGAGAATCTGTGCTTATTTTAATAGTCCCTCCTATTCTCAATAACATTCTTCCATAAAATGTTATCAGTCATATAATGGTTACATTTTGCATAAAAGTGGTCACATTTGCTCCGTCCCAAGCTTGTGACGAAAAATGCCCGTTACTAATGAGAATTTGTGCTTATTTTAATAGTCCCTCCTATTCTCAATAACATTCTTCATTTTTATTTTCGTCTATTCACAATACTTTTCCTATTTTCTTTTTGAGTTTTGTGCTCCAAATTTAATTGTATAGCGGGGTAGTGTATTTGTGTGGTCCAAATTTAATTATATGGTGGAGTAATGTGTTTTCTTCATTTTTTTTTAAAGTGAAAGAGGAAGGTTATTGAGAATAGAAGGGGGAATTTCTATCTTTCTTTTAACCAACTCTCATGACCTCCTTTTCCGATTTTTGTGTTGGTTTTGGGTGTGAGTAATCTGACTCTATGTATCAGATTTTATTAATTTACTTGCTTCCTGGCCTACTGCAATTTTCCTTTGTAGTTATATAGTTTATTTTCTTCTTGTTAGTTGATTTGGTTACTAGATAAAATTTTGGGAAAGACTACGATCTATCCCTGCATATCTTATTAATCTTTTCATTTTATTAAAAAGTACTCCAATCATATATTCAACAAACGGAAGATTACTAAAAAACGGAGGGAGTATGACATAATTTTGAGTTAGAGTAATTGAAAGAGTTGGAAAAGAGAGAGATATATAGTTTTTTTATAGGTACTTGAGATTGACATTAGAGGAATGAATTGAAGATAGAAACAACGGTAATTTGTGAGTAATATAGAAAATACCGAGAGAATTTTGGGTTGTTGATTATAGACAAGCGAGACTATATAAAATAGAGGGGATTTGCAATTACTCATTATACATAGGTGTCCACTCAAAAGTGAAGGACATGGGCAAAATAGTGGGAGCTTGCTGTTAGCATAAGATAAGAATTAATATATTGTTAGTATGAGAGTAAAAGGACATAACATAGGCTGGTTCAAGAACTAAATCAAGCCAAAATATTTGACCGGAATGAATTTGAGCCTTTGAGAGATGGCGGTTCGAGAACAAAGAATTTGAGAGATGGCGTCGAGACAAATGACCAGAATTGACACTCGAAGTTTTGTCGGATAGACTGTTTTAATTTGATGACATAAGGGTTTTAGGAAATAAGTGATTTGTTGTAGAGAAAATTAGGGTTAGAGAGCATGTTGACTAGTAGAGGGCTTCCGTTTTAGTGTCACAAAACAGGGTAAGTATAAAATTCAGAGTTCAGACTGAAGGTGCTGCTTGGTAAGAGATGCTCCGTTTTGCGAGGAGTAATTTTTAGTTCATAAAGATGGAGTTCATGGTGAAATATAGTGCATGAAAGAAACAAAAGATGAACGAATATAAATGGGCGTAGGCTTATTATTCTTTAGCCCGTCGGAGATGGAAGAGATGACAACCATAACCATCTCCGTCCGGCAGCGGAAAGCCTATGGTTGTTACATGCGATTAAGATAGAGGGAGCTCATATGTCCTCTTCACATGTTCAAATTCAAGGCCCGGCAAACACTCTATTTCTCTTTTTTTTTGCTTTTAATTAACCGTGTTTTTATTGACATTTTTTTAGCGTAAATGAGCTGACTATTCACAATTCAAGTGTTGTCAACTCTAAAAAAAACTTTCTTCCTTAGGGCTGATCAAGTGTTTCAGCCCGCTATTTTAAGGTTGTAACATTTACTTGTACTACAGTGGGGTGAAACATATTGTTGTAAGTGGAGTTCCAAAAGTAGAAGCAGCAGCGGTCGTGCTGGATTTGTGCCGTCACCAGGGTAAGTATGACCACAAGATAATTGTTGTTTTCTATAAGATGAGTAAAATATGCATCCCTTTCCTGAATTGTTGTCTTGCTAACGTTGTACTCAAATCAGAATATGTTATTCGCTGCCATGACGAAAAATATCTCGAGCTCTTGGTAAGTGTGATAGTATGTATAAATTATTGACATCTTAGTTGATTTACGTCCATGTTGGTTTAGATAGCCAAACTCGACTCTAATTTACAAATATCTTGCATAATGCAATTTGAGATATACACTACTACACCTGATAAAGTATCATTATTATGCTCCATTAGAGAAAAATTGGTTGGCAAATTGCAACTGTTTTTGGACTATGAGAATAACATAAAGTATCTTTCCATACTTAAGAAACTATGCGCCATGTAAGTAAGTTTACAATCATCATTTCTTTCCACCTTAGTGGTGTGGTGTTTTGGGTTGGTGGTCACGTGTTCGGTCAATTAGATTGTATTCGGGGCATGTCTATTAGGATTTGTGTTTCAGATGAATGCTTTTGGGTTCTTTTGAATCTGGGTCGTTACGGATTTGATCAACTTGGAGGGTATCTACCATGAATTCTTTTTTTAATTTTTGAAAGGTTTATATCCGTTTTGCCATGTCTACTGTTGTCTTTACTTGTGATTTTTATTTCGTTTTGTTTTCCTCAATACACGAATTTTTAATTGAACTTTAATAGTGCAGGTTGCCAACCCACCAAGGAAAAAAGGTTGACAAAAACCTTCATTTGAAACACTAACAAACGAAGTCGAACAACCTAATAAAAGTATGTTAAGTTTATGGAGGAAAGCCGCCGATACATGCGTCAAAATAGTTCTTTTCAGCGTGTCCATTCAGATACAATGTTCATAGGCGCGAGTTAGTTAATCATAGTACTATGTACTAAGTATGTTTATCTAGGATAATTTGCACTTAACATACATTAGTTTTTCCTACTATTTACCAATATTGGGGTACCGCGCCCGATAGGGCGCGGTGCAACAACTAGTATATATAAAAGAGGCTTTTTTCAGGCAACGAGAGAGTCTCCAACTATTTCAAAACACTATTTTATTTTTTATTGATAAAACTACCTTACACATAATTTTATTAGGCTAATTAAATATTAAATAAAATATATTATTATATAAAGATTGAATTTTAATATTATCAACTTTTCAACATCATATTCATACATATACTTTCCAAGTTATGGTTAAACTCTTAAAATTTGATTATATTTTTTAAATTAATTATTTTCCTAATAATATTATCAACTTTTCAACTTTTAAGAAACTCTTTAAATAAAAGTTAAATTCAAAACTATTATTTGTCCCACATTGGAAAATAATGTATATGTGCTAAAAATAGATTTTGTTTATATATTTTAAATTAATTATTTTCCTAATATTATTATCAACTTTACAACTTTTTAGAAACTTTATAAATAAAAATTAAATTCATAACTATTATTTGTCCCACATTGAAAAATAATGTAGATGTGGTAAAAATATTACATATAAATAGTAGAATTGTCCCACATCGAAAAAATAATAAAGTGGGTAATCCTATGATTAGAAATAGGAGTCATCCTTAAACCTTAATTATGTATCAACCCAAAAATTTTGAATCTCTTAAATATTGGTTTTGAGATCTCTTAAAAGTTTGTAGATGTGATGAATATACTATGTATAAATAGTAAAATTATCCCACATCATAAAATTAACATAAGGTGGGTGATCCTATGATTAAATATAGGAATCATTCTTGGACCTTATATAACAAACTAAAATCTTTTAAATCTCTTAAGTATTGTCTTAGAGATCTCTTAAGAGTTTGTCTATTATTATCTTCACAATTGTTAAATTTACATCATCAAAAATTAATTTTAAAAGGTATTATTAAAAAAAATTGAAGTATTGTAAAAAAAAATATGAAGATAATATTAATTAGATTCGTGGTGGAAAAAAACCTTGAAAAGTATAGAAACTCATATTATTTGAACATATTTGGTGTAATTTTTAGTATATTATTTGTCATACATTGAAAAATAATGTAGTTGTGGTGAATATATTGCCTATACATAGTAGAATTGTCTCACATCAGAAAATCATCATAAGGTGGGTGATCTTATGATTACAAATAGGAATCATATTTGAACTAAAGTTTCAACCCAAAATTTTTTGAGCCTCTTACATATTGTCTTACAAAACTCTTAAAATTTGTATTATAATTTTCACTATAGTGAAATTTACATCATTAAAAATTAATTTAGAAAAGTATCATAAATAATAATTTTGATGGTAAACTATTTAATGTGTTATTTGTTCCATATTGAAAAAAACAATGTAGGTATCGTGACTTGTGAATTTATACTACGTATAAATATCACAATTTGTACCACATTAAAAAATTATCATAAAGTGGAGTGATCATAAATATGATCATCGCACGAGCTTTTAAACTACTTTTTTATATTGTTATGTTAATAAATGACTTTAAAAATTTAATAAATGACATTTAAAATATATTTTTATTATTCTAATATTAATATAACAGTTTAGTAACAGTTAAGAAATAAATATTATATGAAAAAAGATGGTGTAATACTTAGTTTGTTATTAGTCCCACATTGAAGCATAATGTATGTGTGGTGAATATATTACTTATAAATTGGAAATTGTCCCACATTGAAAAATTATTATAACATAGGGTGATCCTATGATTATAAATATGAGTCATACTTGAATTTAGGTATAAACCTACAATTTTTTAAGTCTCTTAATTATTGTTTTGGAGAGCTCTTAACAAAATGGAATTATAATAGTCACAATAGTTAAATTTACATTATTAAAAATTAATTTAGAAAATTATCATAAATAATAATTTTGATGATATACTACTTAATGTGTTATTAGTCTCACAGTGAAAAATAATGTATTTTTAGAAAATATATATACTAATCATGATTATAAATAGGAGTGATTTAGTCTCTTAAGTATTGGTTTAATGAACCTTTAAAATTTTGTATTATTAAAACAATAGTAAAATTTACATAATCAAACTTAATTTAGAAAATTTAGGAAAATATCTTATATAAGTAATAATTTTGATAGTGTACTACTTAACAAGTTATTTGTCCCACATTGAAATATAATACAAGTGTGGTAAATATATTACGTATAAATAGTATATTGTCCTATATCAGAAAAATATCATAAGTTAGGGTGATCCTATAATTATAAATAAGATTCATCCTTGGAACTTAGATATCAACCCATAATCTTTTGAGTCTCTTAAATACTATCTTACAGAGCTGTTAAAAATTTGTATCCACATTAGTGAAACTACATCATCAAAAATTAATTTAGGAAAATATCATTAAAAAATAAAGTGAAAAATATTTTATTTATCTCAATATACATTTCCTATATTATATTCAAGTGGTGTTTATAATTTGTAGATAAAATTTTTTACATTCAATTCACAAAAACTATAGTGAAAATGAGTCATCTTTCAACTTAGATATTCACCCAAATTCTTTTGAATCTTTCAAGTATTATCTTTCAGAGATTTTAAAAGTTTGTATTATTATTTCTACCTTAATGAAATTTACATCATCAAAATTAATTCAGGAAAGTATCATATATAATAATTTTAATGGTAACTACCAAATTTGTTGTTTGTCTCACATTGAAAAGTAATGTAAGTGTGGTGAATATAATATGTATAAATTAGAAGAATTGTCCCACATCAGAGAAATATCATAAGCTGGGATGATCACACGATTATAAATAACAGTCGTCCTTGAAACTTAGAGATGAACCCAAAGTCATTTAAGTCTCTCAAAAACTCAATTCGTCCCGGTCATTTATTTGTTTGCCTTTTTTTAGGAGTATTTTAATCAAAAGCAAACAAATGATTAAGACGAATAGAGTATTATTTTAGAGAGCTCTTAAAATTTTGTATTAGTTATGAAAATAATATAATTAGATTTGTGGTAAAAAAAAAATGCTATCATTACAGTATAGAATTTCATATTATTTGCATATACTTTGTGTAATGCTTAGTATGTTATATATCTCACATTGAAAAACAATATATGTGGCGAAAATACTAATAACTATAAATAGTAGAATTGCTCCATATCGAACAATTAGCATAAGGTGAGGTGATCAACCCAAAATCTTTTGAGTTTCTAAAACATTGTCTTAAATAGCTTAATTCTTAGGTACTTTGAATCATTTTTCGAGTCATAATATAGATCAAATATAACTTGAGTCCCGATAAGGTTGGTAACATATGTTTAAAATAGAATAAGTTGAATCAATATATCAATATTATTTTTTAAAAAATTACGGAGTATATTTTATTATAATCTTAAAACTTCAAAAATTTATTTTTATAAGTTAACTGTTATAGGAAAATTACGAAAATGACATTAACGTAAACCCGTGCATCGCACGGGCATGAAATCTAGTTACGTATATATCAGAAAATACTGCTCTATTCAAATCCAACATTTACATTTGATATTTGGACACTATTCGTCTATTCGTATGTAAGAAAAATTGAACAATATATAAGAGAAAATATTTTTATGTGAGATTTTATTTGATTCGTTTCGAAGAGTGCAACAAAATATAAGACTTTTAGAATTTTTCCAAATATGTATTGAAAGATACTAATGATATTTTTGTATGTTAAAGTTTTTGTCTGATTTAAATTTTATGTCTATAGGTCCCCTCCCCAAAATAAAAGAAACGAATACCAATTACATTAAAATCGATCCCACAGTTAAACGTTTCTGGCTACACCACTGCCTGCTTGACAATGAAAACCGCGACATTAAAATAAACAAATAGAACTGGCAAGAATAACACTAATCTATCAGGAGAGTTGCACAACAAGAGGCTAGCAGGTAAAGTTTCCAATCAGACAATGAAAAACTCGAAACTTTTAGTTAAATTTTCTGATTTATTTTCTAGTTTCCGCTATTAGTTTATTTTGGCACATCGTAAATATAAATACTGGTTCGGCCCTGTTTTATCATCAGTCATTAGTCTGATGCATAAAAAGGTAAACGAATGAACGAGACGGAATAATATAAGAAAAAAAAGAGTGGGAACCTCAAGAAGAGACATGGCATAGGTGATGTAACTTCGCATATGGCCTTGACTAATACGAATCTCGTATTTGGATTATCATCTTCTATTCCTCCCCATTTGAATCGTAAATAGCTATGCTCTGAAAAAAAAAATAGTCTTATTTGAATTCCGTGGTTAGGAGTTTTCGATTTTTTGTATGTCAAAGATTTTTACCAAATAAACTTTGAGTAGCCTTATCTATTGGTCACGAGTTCAGAACTCGCCTTTTTTTATTTCAAATCGTAATTCTCGGAAAAATGAACAATTTAAAAAAAATCGTCATTTTACGAGTTTGTAATCCCGAGTTATAGCCCCTCAAAAATTTTCAGGTAAAAAATTTGGGTATTTCAAGCAAAATGTCAAACATGAAAGGTTCCGTGGTAATTTTCCGCTTATTAAAGTAAACCAATCTATTAAATGTCTTTGCCAAATTGGTAATAACATCTGTTTTTAATATCGATTTCATCAGCTATGTCAACATAATATTATCGATTTTATTAACAGAGCCTTTCAATTTTAATCATTCTCTCCTTTTTTTTGTGATTATTTTCGCGATCACAAGTGAAAATTATCTACATAATTAACGACCTAGATAAGTACTCGTAATTAATAAAACAGCTTAAAATCAGTTGAAACTAAAAAGTAAAGGGCATCTCTATGATCAACCACGATTATAGGAATTAGTGAATTACAATATCTTGTTGCTCCGGGTAACATACATGTTAACCATTTCACAATCGATGATGCGCAGATGTAGTAGTATTACGTGATACAGTGCTAGAGAGAGTAGAGACTGTTACTCTCTCTCAACGACACGACTTTGTTTATATTTTTCTATTTTTCCTTTGTTAGGAATATTACTTTTTTTTTCCGGCAGCAATAAAGAGACGCAACTACAAAATGTATGGGCTTTCTGGGCCATATTTACATCCATAATAAAACAGCATAAATAAAAACATTAAGCCTACTAAAGCTAGCGTCACTATATGAATCGTGCTACAAGTGGTATCATCAGCATGCTGGTGGAAGAGAGTACATTGGCCGCGAGCAACATCATCCAATTCATCAGTGATACTAACAACTCCCATAGGCCAACGAACCGGACCAGGTGCACTTACGCCACAAGTGCGTAGAAAGAAAAGGGGAAGAGCAAGCCGAACAAGCTTGCCTTCAGTGGAGAAAAATCTCCTACACTGTGGTGATCGATCCCTACAGTCCAAAGACCAAGCCAAGAAGCCAAGTAATCTGATAAGAAAGGACAAAAAGCTCCCCCGAACCAAAGACCTCGAAGGAGCATTGACAATAGAACCAACATAGACGAGGGT
Organism: Heliosperma pusillum; assembly: GCA_022085475.1. NCBI lineage: Eukaryota > Viridiplantae > Streptophyta > Magnoliopsida > Caryophyllales > Caryophyllaceae > Heliosperma > Heliosperma pusillum. Next base: position 8,861 of record JAIUZE010000104.1, read on the forward strand.
CATAGCCCTAAGTAATGACGCCTTTGAGAGGCCCTTATTCCATAGAAGGTAATAGATTGATATTATTCGTAATAAAATGCTGGAAATTAACCTAAGAGTCCGCATTGAATTTGTTGGAGAACCACCACATCCAATCCACCCGACACCACAAACCAACTGTCACCCAAACGATCCAAGCCGGCACAACCACACAGATAATTAACATACATCTACCAACTATTGTCCCAAACAACCAAGAATACAGCCCTTCAAAACCTAGACTGAATCGAAGCAGTGACCGTCCTGCACAACCAACCGCCCAGCCCCACCATACGAGACACTAAAACCGACCAAATAAAGACAGTCACAGCAAACCAAATGGGATAATTGGAGGAATTGGAATTTATGTTGCTTTGAATTTGTATGATTGGGTTTCTTTGTTGGCTAAACAAGTGATCAAGTCTAAGGGAGGAGATGTATCATTGAAAAATCATGTTGATAATGCTAATGAAAATGATGGTATTGACAATGTATTTGTATAAATGCTATGTTTTCGTATTAGATCGGTTGTACCTATTTCATCATATGGAGTATATTGTAACTATTTTTAATTACTATCCAGTTTTATAATATACGTACACATTTTATTATTTTTTGTACCATTTTTCCATCAGTTTATATTTAATCTCTTAATAAGTAAAATACACTAATTTAGTGTAAAAGTGCATTTCTATAAGAATTATGGTTTGTAAAATACATTTGGCTAATTTCATAAATTTCACTCAATTATATCATAAATATTTTTTTGATGATAAATTTACTATTTTTTATAAACACTCTCGTCCATCATAATACTATGTAAAAGTTAATAATGTTACCAAACATTACTTTCATTAAAACATTAGATATAATCGTTACCCTTATTTTTAAAGGAACATGGTGGTCGTGGTTTATTGTTGGTGAGTAATGATGACTCAGATACTCTTCGCACTCTTCACTGTGAGTGTCGAAACAATAGAGAAGCTCATATTGTGAGTTGGGTCTAGTTGTGCCAAAATCTCACTCAAATTCTCGGTTAATACGAGTACTATCCGTCTTAAAATTAAAACACTGTAAATATATATTAAATTAACTTATTTATTGCCTAAAAAATATCAAAAATTTTGTCTTTATTATCAGGATGTGATTTGACATGTTTTGAGTTTAAGATTGATAATGTCCCTCTTAAGCAAAACTTACCGAAAATTAGAAGGTGACACAAGTATTTGACATGAATGGCCTGAGTATGTATTGTGTCAGATGATTTTTCTTGTACTGACTACCTAAAGTACGCGGACAACAAAAATGTCATTAAATAGATCCATTTTTACATTTCTGTTAATGTAAAACCCGACTTAATATAATTGATATTGTTCAGCTA
>JAIUZE010000105.1:0-25736 GCA_022085475.1 Heliosperma pusillum
CCGTTTATGCTCAAAACTTGCAAGGGAGCAGTGGGAGCTTTATCTGATCTATAAAACAATTGTGTGATTTACAGTCATTTCTGACCCGTAGTCACAAAATACTGAAAACCGTTATTATAGGCTGTAATTTGGGCCGTTCAGGAGGTCGTACTAGGCTGCGTTTCAGTTTCTCACGATTTTTGTACCACGTGTCCTGGACGTGGCAGAAGTTACCATGATTGAGTAAACGATCTGATAACACCTATTTATCCATTTTCTCGATAAACCGAGTTACCCCTGATAAACGTTTATCGCATTCCGACACCCTCAAATCTCCTCCGTTTATGCTCAAAATTTGCGTGGGAGCTTTATCTTAGCTAATAAAATATTTGTTTGATTTACTGCCATTTCTGACCCGGGGCCATAAAATACTGAAAACCGTGTATTATAAACTGTAATTTGGGTCGTTCGAGAGGTATTACTGGGCTGAGTTTCAGTTTCTCATGATTTTAGAACCAAGTGTCCTAGGTTGTGGTAGAAGTTACCATGTTCGATTAAACCACCAGATAACACGTATTTATCCATTTTCTCGATAAACCGAGTTACCCGTGAAAAACGTTTTTCGCATACCAAAACCCTCAAATCTCCTCCGTTTATGCTCAAAATTTGTGTGGGAGCTTTAACTGATCTAATAAAATGTTTGTGTGATTTACTGCCATTTCTGACTCGGGGACACAAAATACTGAAAACCTTGTATTATAGGTTGTAATTTGGGTCGTTCGGGAGGTCGTACTAGGCTGCGTTTCAGTTTCCCACGATTTTTGTACCACATGTCCTGAGATGTGTTCGAAGTTACCATGTTCGAGTAACCCATTAGATAACACGTATTTATCTATTTTCTCGATAAACCGAGTTACCCTCGAAAAACGTTTATCGCATACCGACACCCTCAAATCTCCTCCGTTTATGCACAAAAGTTGCATGGGAGCTTTATCTGAGCTAATAAAATGTTTGTGAGATTTACTACCATTTCTGACCCAGGGCCAAAAAATACCGAAAATCTTACTAGGCTGTAGTTTGGGCCGTTCAGGAGGTCGTACTAGGCTGCGTTTCAGTTTCTCACGATTTTTGTACCACATGTCCTGGGACGTGGTAGAAGTTACCATGTTCTATTAGACCATCAGATAACACGTATTTATCCATTTTCTCGATAAACCGAGTTACACCTGAAAAACGTTTATCGCATACCGACACCCTCAAATCTCCACCGTTTATGCTCAAAATTTGCGTGGGAGCTTTATCTGAGCTAATAAAATGTTTGTATGATTTACTGCCATTTATGACCCGGGGCCACAAAATACTGAAAACCGTGTATTATAGGCTTTAATTTGGGCCGTTCGGGAGGTCGTACTAGGTTGCGTTTCAGTTTCTCACGATTTTTTTATCACGTGTCATGGGATGTGGTAGAAGTTACCATGTTCGATTAAACCATCAGATAACACGTATTTATCCATTTTCTCGATAAACTGAGTTACCCCCGAAAAACGTTTATCGCATACGGATACCCTCAAATGTACTATGTTTATGCTCAAAATTTGCATGAGAGCTCTATCTGAGCCAATAAATAGTTTGTGTGATATACTGCCATTTCTGACCCAGGGCCATAAAATATCGAAAATCGTGTATTATAGGTTGTAATTTGGGCCGTCCGGGAGGTCGTACTGGGCTGCGTTTCAGTTTCTCATAATTTTGGAACCACGTGTCCTGGGTCGTTGTAGAAGTTACCATGTTCGATTAAACCATCAGATAACACGTATTTATCCATTTTTTCGATAAACCGAGTTACCCACGAAAAACGTTTATCGCATACGGACACCCTCAAATATCCTCCGTTTATGCTCAAAATTTGTGTGGAAACTTTATCTGATCTAATAAACCGTGTATTATATAGGTTGTAATTTGGGCCGTTCAGGAGGTCGTACTAGGCTGCGTTTCAGTTTCTCACAATTTTTGTACCACATTTCCTGGGACGTGGTAGAAGTTACCATTTTTATTAAACCATCAGATAACACGTATTTATCCATTTTCTCGATAAACCGAGTTACCCTTGAAAAACGTTTATCGTATACCGACACTCTCTAATCTCCTCCTTTTATGCTCAAAAGTTGCATGAGAGCTTTATCTGAGCTAATAAAATATTTGTGTGATTTACTCCCATTTCTGAACTGGAACCACAAAATACTGAAAACCATGTATTATAGGCTGTAATTTGGGCCGTTCGGGAAAGTCGTATTTGGCTGCGTTTCAGTTTCTCACGATTTTTGTATCACATGTCCTGGGCCGTGGTAGAAGTTATCACGATCGATTAAAACATCAGATAACACGTATTTATCCATTTTTTCGATAAACCGAGTTACCCCTGAAAAACGTTTATCGCATACCGACACCCTCAAATCTCCTCCGTTTATGCTCAAAATTTGCGTGGGAGCTTTATCTGAGCTAATAAAATTTTTTGTATGATTTACTGCCATTTCTGACCCGGGGTCACAAAATACTGAAAACCGTGTATTATAGGCTTTATATTGGGCTGTTCGGGAGGTCGTACTAAGCTGCGTTTCAGTTTCTCACGATTTTTTTATCACGTGTCATGGGTCGTGGTAGAAGTTACCATGTTCGATTAAACCATCAGATAACACGTATTTATCCATTTTCTCGATAAACCGAGTTACCCCCGAAAAACGTTTATCGCATACGGACACCCTCAAATGTACTATGTTTATGCTCAAAATTTGCATGAGAGCTTTATCTGAGCCAATTAAAAGTTTGTGTGATATACTGCCATTTCTGACCCAGGGCCACAAAATACCGAAAATCGTGTATTATAGGTTGTAATTGGGGTCGTTTGGGAGATCGTACTTGGCTGCGTTTCAGTTTCTCATAATTTTTGAACCACGTTTCCTGGGTCGTGGTAGAAGTTACCATGTTCGATTAAACCATCAGATAACACGTATTTATCCATTTTTTCGATAAACCGAGTTACCCACGAAAAACGTTTATCCTATACGGACACCCTCAAATATCATCCGTTTATGCTCAAAATTTGCGTGGGAGCTTTATCTAAGCTAATAAAATGTTTGTGTGATTTACTGCCATTTCTGACCCGGGGCCACAAAATATTGAAAACCGTGTATTATAGGCTGTAATTTAAGCCGTCCGGGAGGTCGTACTAGGCTGCGTTTCAGTTTCTCACGATTTTTGTATCACGTATCTTGGGCAGTGGTAGAAGTTACCATGTTCGATTAAATCATCAGATAACACGTGTTTATCCATTTTCTTGATAAACCGAGTTACTCCTGAAAAACGTTTATCGCATACCGACACCCTCAAATCTCCGCCGTTTATGCTCAAAATTTACGTGGGAGCTTTATCTGAGCTAATAAAATGTTTATATGATTTACTGGCATTTCTGACCCGGGACCACAAAATACTGAAAACCGTGTATTATAGGCTGTAATTTGAGCCGTTCGGAAGGTTGTAATAGGTTGCGTTTTAGTTTCTCACGATTTTTATATCACGTGTCCTGGGACGTGGTAGAAGTTACCATGTTCGATTAAACCATCAGATAACACGTATTTATCCATTTTTTCGATAAACCGAGTTACCCCCGAAAAACGTTTATCGCATACGGACACCATCAAATGTCCTCTTTTTATGCTCAAAATTTGCGTGGGAGCTTTATCTGAGCCAGTAAGTTTGTGTGATTTACTGCCATTTCTGACCCAGGGCCACAAAATACCGAAAATCGTGTATTATAGGCTGTAATTTGAGCCGTTCGGGAGGTCGTACTGGGCTGAGTTTTAGTTTCTCATGATTTTAGAACCACGTGTCTTGGGCCGTGGTAGAAGTTACCATGTTCGATTAAACCATCAGATACCACGTATTTATCCATTTTCTCGATAAACCGAGTTACCCCTGAAAAACGTTTATCGCATACCGACATCCTCAAATATCCTCCGTTTATGCTCAAAAGTTGCATGGGAGCTTTATCTGAGCTAATAAAATTTTTGTGTGATTTACTTCCATTTCTGACCCGGGCCCACAAAATACTTAAAACCGTTTATTATAGGCTGTAATTTGGGCCGTTTAGGAGGTCGTACTAGGCTGCGTTTCAGTTTCTCACGATTTTTGTACCACTTGTCCTGTGACGTGGTAGAAGTTACCATGTTCGATTAAACCATCAGATAACACGTATTTATCCATTTTCTCGATAAACCGAGTTACCCCCGAAAAAAGTTTATCGCATACGGACACCCTCAAATCTCCTCCGTTTATGATAAAAATTTGCGTGGCAGCTTCATCTGAGCCAATAACTTATTTTTATGATTTACTGCCATTTCTGACGCAGGGCCACAAAATATCTGTTGGACCAATTTGATAGTTTTGATAATGACATGTGTTTACGTAATAATATGTTTTACTCGATATATCATATGCGTGTAATTGTGCGCTTTAGTCTTATTATAGCTAGCAACAATTATGAGAAGAAAGATCAAAGTTAGACATAACTTTGATAAAGTCTGTGAGACAAAGTTATACCAACTTCAGGAATAAATTTGGAAGTGAACTTGGAAGTTATAGCTAACCAGGCATAACTTTAAGGAAAATCGCTTCAAACAAGATCTACATAAATCTACACAAGACTCGAGATGGAGGGTCTTTGTGATCAAGATGAAGAGAGGATCCGTATACTGAAGATCTTTGTGAAGATTAGATAGTATAGGTCGTCATTCGGTAACTATTCCATTCGAGAGATGTTATGTTCAAAAGTTATAGCTTTAGCCTATGATTTTGGATGATAAAATATTGATGCATGATTTTGGAAATAAAATGTTTTGAAATGTTTTCAAAAGTGAAAGAGTATTTTTATATTTATCAAAAGTTTTATTAGAGAATATATTTATGAGATTCTATTGGTTAGTAATACAACGTATGGGTTGTCATGCTACCTAGGGTTTCTAATATATTCTATCTCAATTTGTTGTAAAGATATAGTAGAATCCTAGATTAGGTAAACTAAGGAAACAACCTATGGAGGCCGAAATCCTCTAGCTCACGAAACCCTAGGAGGCACGCAACCCTAGGTTATTGTAGAGTCTATTGATCGAATACGAAAGAGGAGGGGGGGGGGGTGAATTGAGTATTAAAAACTAGCCCCACTTTTTCGATTTCTATGATATGTAATTAATTATTTGATCTTATGAATTAAAATCAACTAATTAAGTAATCAAAGTAAGCGCGAATAACGAAATAACGAAAAGTAAAGAGATAAGAGAGAGGCACACGATTTTTGAAGTGGTTCAGTTTCACACGTTGAAACCTACGTCCACTATTCTCGATTAATAATTTTTAGTACCTTTCTACGGATTACAAAAATTACCAACCCACTCGTATAATCAACACTATGATTATAACTCAAGGTGAGTATCGCTAACTACTCTATACTATCTTACGCTAATAAGAAAGTACAATATAACTCACACAGATTCCCGTTAAAGAATTGTAAGCTTATAATGATGTACTATTATCCAATAACGTATTTCACTCAAGCGATTGATAATAATTGATGCACGACTCTTTTAAAAACAAACTCTAAAAATAATAAATATTTGCTCAAAGGTTTTCTTTAAAACGATTTTGGAAAATCAACACAAGTAAAATAAATAGCCGTGTGATATATTGTGTATTTCGTGTGTATGTCGTGTGTTTTGTAATTTGTATGTGAAGGAGTATTTATAGTAGTAGAATCATAGTAGATCTAAAACCCTAGTATAATATTTAATAAAGATATTTATCTTACCATAAAATAATATTTGCTTCTCTTTTAGAAATATCTTTATCTCAAAATATTATTTGGTTTATCTTATAGAAATATATTTATCTTGATATCTCAAAATATTGTTGTAAAGATATAGTAGAATCCTAGATTAGGTAAACTAAGGAAACAACCTAGGTTGGCCGAAATCCTTTAGCTCACGAAACCCTAGGAGGCACGCAACCCTAGGTGGCACAAACACTAGGTTTCACGAAATCCTAGGTGGCTCAAACACTAGGTGGGCTAATTAGGTTAACAACAAATTGAGATAGAATATATTAGAAACCCTAGGTAGCATGACAACCCATAAGTTGTATTACTAACCAATAGAATCTCATAATTATATTCTCTATTAAAATAATTGATAAATATAAAAATAAAACTCTTTCACTTTTGAAAACATTTCAAAACATTTTATTTCCAAAATCATGCATCAATATTTTATCATTCCAAATCATAGGCTAAAGCTATAACTTTTGAACATAAAATCTCTCGAATGGAATAGTTACCGAATGACGACCTATACTATCTAATCTTCACAAAGATCTTCAGTATACGGATCATCTCTTTATCTTGATCACAAAGACCCTCCATCTCGAGTCTTGTGTAATTTGATGTAGATCTTGTTTGAAGCGATTTTCCTTAAAGTTATGCCTGGTTAGCTATAACTTCCAAGTTCACTTCCAAAGTTATTCCTGAAGTTGTTATAACTTTGTCTCACAAACTTTATCAAAGTTATGCCTAACTTTGATCTTTCTTCTCATAATTGTTGCTAGCTATAATAAGACTAAAGCACACAATTACACGCATATGATATATCGAGTAAAACCTATTATTACGTAAACACATGTCATTATCAAAACTATCAAATTGGTCCAACAAATTCCCCCTTTTTGATGATGACAAGTCTCATATGATTTCCTCAAGAGTTCTTCTTAACAATGTGACTAAGTATGGTTCCCCCTCAACAAAGCACTCCAAAGTTATAGCAACTTTGATCGCAAAAACAAAACAACTTAGCCAAAGTTATAGCTTGAGAGAATTTAAGAGATAACGCGTCTTGACAAGGAGCAATCTTAAGCAAAGACTCAAATCATATCATTTCTTCCCCCTCTTGGCATCATTGAAAAGACAAGAACAAAGACATGAAACGACTAGAATAACACATGTCAAGGCAAGAAATAGATATGCAAATACGCAATATAAGACGATATATATCAAGCAAAATAAAGTGCAAATGTTGATTAAACTACAAACCACAAAAATATATTGTTAAGTGCCATTGGGCCGAAAGAGATAAGTAGTTTAAGAAACAAAACAAGCTAAGGTAAGAAGATCAAGGCTTTTTGGGTTGTCGGATGATGTTGGGATTAATGTAATCGGGTCGGGTGCGGTACTCGAGGGTAGAAAGACGATCAAGGCACGTCGACACATGAGTAGCTTGAGCGGTGAGGCAAACATCGAAGTTTCGAACCTTCAAAGAAAGAGCCTCCGTCGCATCAAGTATAGTGTGCATCCCCTCACGCATTTCCGAACCGCTTTGCACCAATGCACCTTCTTGGCTCACCAAGAATTGCATCCGATCCCTTTGCCTATACATCTCTTGTCGAATATACACTCCTCTCTAATTTTGCTAGGCAATCATCAACACCCGTCATCCAAGACCTCAACTCACTACGCACACCCGAACCGACATGGTCACGGGTAGAGCTAATGTTCCCCATAGCCACGGTTTTTACATTTTTTTTTTTTTATTTTTTTTTTCAACAACCGTAGCAATTTTCTTATCTTGCGCATCAAGGCGCTCCATTACTTTTCCCATAAACCCATCCAATTTCGATTCAAGCCCCGAAAAATCAGCCACATTCGGTTCACAACAACCGAACCACCTTTTGACATAAAAAGCAATTTCGGACCAAAAGCCTCTAATTTCATGAACTCACTAACACCATCTTGTACCCTTTTTTTTTTTTTATTTGACGCCTTTTTGTACCTTCAAGCACCGAACCCGACTTGGTTTGGGTTTTGGAGATTGGGTAGTGGTGTTTTTGTATAGTAGCCGTGTAGCACCGACTCTATTCCTCTTTTTCCTTTTTTTTTTTTTTTTTTTTTTTTTTTAAATTTTGAATTTGGGTAGGAAAGGGAATCTTAGGTGGTTAATTGTTGGGATATGGTAAGGATAGAATTTGGTAAATAAACAGATATGGAAAGGTTATTTTGTTTGAGAAATTCGGCTAGTATAGGATTCATGGGTAAAATTTGGCTCAATTTTGGAAAGTGAATAAGATAGGTTTTTGGCAAATAAGTGGTTCATAATTCAATTTCCATAAACACTAAATATGTAAGATACTCACGTAAAATATATTATATTAAACACAAATATACTAGCAATGAAATATGCGGACACAGTCATATAATCTCGTCTTAATCTAGCCAGTCACGCAGGTTCACAAAATAAATAAGATGAATTTAATTGCTACTGATTAAACCAATTTCCAACCGCAAAATCTCAAAACGTCTTCTCGCTAACGCCTTTGTTAAAATGTCAGCCCATTGAACGTCAGTACTACAAAATTCGAGTTTAATGTTGCCCTTTTCTACATGTTCACGCAAAAAATGATGTCTAATGTCTATATGCTTAGTACGAGAATGCTGAGCTGGGTTCTTAGAAATAACAATAGCACTCGTATTATCACAGAAAACAGGCATACAATCAACATTAACACCATAATCACATAGTTGTTGCTTTAACCAAAGTAGTTGAGAACATACCAGTCCTGCAGCGATATATTCGGCTTCTGCAGTAGACAACGCAACCGAATTTTGCTTCTTTGAGCCCCATGTTATTATGCAAGGTCCAACAAACGTAGCGAATCCAGAGGTACTTTTTCTATCTAAGGAGCATCCCGCATAATCTGCGTCTGAATATCCTACTAGATCGAAATTACACTCAAGTGGATACCACAAAAATAAATTAGATGTACCAATTAAATATCTCAAGATACGTTTAACTGCAATCATATGTGATTCCTTAGGACATGATTGAAATCTAGCACAGACACATACACTGAACATAATGTCAGGCCTACTTGCAGTTAAATATAATAAAGAACCAATCATACCTCGATATGTAGTCTCATCTACGGACTTACCATTTTCGTCTAAGGTCAACTTTTTGTCAGTTACCATAGGCGTGTCCATTGGATGAGCGTTCTCCCTACCAAATTTTCTGATTAGCTCCTTGACATATTTTTGTTGGTGAATCTTTATCCCTTCTTTGGTTTGTTGAATTTGCAATCCTAGGAAGAATTTTAATTCTCCCATCATGCTCATTTCAAATTCTGAGGTCATAAGATTTGAAAAATACTTGCACAATTTATTGTTAGTAGAACCAAAAATAATATCGTCTACATAAATTTGAGCAACAAGTACATCAGAACCCTCGGATTTTAGAAATAGGGTTTTGTCGACAGATCCTCTTTTAAAATTGTTTTGTAATAAAAATTTTGACAATCTGTCGTACCAAGCCCTAGGCGCTTGTTTCAAACCATATAAAGCTTTATCGAGTTTAAAAACATGGTTTTGAAACTTGCTATTTAAAAATCCAGGAGGTTGTTCAACAAAAACCTCTTCTTCCAAATAACCGTTAAGAAATGCCGTCTTAACGTCCATTTGGAACAATTTCATTCCTTTGTGGGCTGCGAAGGCGATGAGCAAGCGAATAGCTTCAAGTCTTGCTACTGGAGCGAATGTCTCGTCATAATCAATCCCTTCTTGTTGATTATAACCTTGAACGACCAATCGAGCTTTGTTACGAACTATAACTCCTGAATCATCCAATTTATTTCTGAATACCCATCGAGTACCAATCACAGTTCGATTAGGAGGTCGTGGCACTAGGTGCCATACTTTATTACGTTCGAACTGTTGAAGCTCCTCTTGCATAGCCACAATCCAGTCGGATTCTGCAAGAGCTTCTTTGATGTTGGTGGGCTCTATGGTAGACAGAAAAGAATAGAATGAACAAAAGTTATTTAATGTTCGCCTTGTTTGAACTCCCTTATTCAAACTTCCTAGGATCGAATCCATAGGGTGAGAACTCTTATATTTCCATTTCTTAGAGTTCCTAGGCTCATCATCATCTGATGAACTCTCATTTTCCTCAAATGAATCAGAATCAAGATTGGTTCCCCCTGAGTTGGACTCTGGGGTTAAAGCTGAAGTTGGTACAGCTTCAGTTACACCATCTTGGTTTTGGTTCAAAGTTATAACATCATCAGCTATAACATCAGTTTCCTTTTCCTTGTTTTGAGAAGAGACATTCGTATCATCAACAATTGTCTCAGTTCTCTGTTCAAGGTCATTTGCGGATTTATCAAGTTCATCATTGATTCCTTCAATAACTTCTTCATTATTTTCTGGCACGTCATCTCTGGAGAGGCGAAAGTCTGGATCATTCATGTCTTCTTCTTCATTCTGTTCAACTTGCTCAGGCACATTATCTTCATCAAATACAACATGAACACTTTCTTCTATGCACAACGTTCTTTTGTTAAAAACTTTAAAAGCTTTACTATGCTTAGAATAACCAACAAACACAGCTTCGTCACTTCGTGGATCAAATTTGCTCAAATTACTTTTTCCATTATTATGGACAAAACATTTACTCCCGAAGCAACGAAGGTGAGATATATTGGGTTTTCTCCCTCTTAAAAGTTCGTAGGGAGTCTTTTTGAGAATAGGTCTAATCATAGCTCTATTGTGCACATAGCATGCAGTACTAATGGCTTCTGCCCAGAAACTTTTAGGAAGGCCACTACACAAAAGCATAGTGCGGGCCATGTCCTCTAATGTTCTATTCATACGTTCCATGACACCATTTTGTTGTGGGGTTCGTGGTGCAGAAAAGTTATGTCCTACCCCATTCTCCCTACAATATTCTATAAAAGCTTGATAATCAAATTCGGTGCCATGATCCGTACGAATGGAAACTAACTTTTTATCATACTTGTTTTGGGCAAGCTTCATTAGTACTACAAACTCATCGAAAGTTTCATCTTTAGTAAATAGAAAGATAGGCCATACATACCTGGAGTAGTCGTCGACTAGGACGAATACGTACCTTGATCCACCGCGGCTTCTAACTTTCATATGTCCACATAGATCCATGTGTACCAACTCAAGTGGACGCTCTGTACTTACTACTCTTTTCGGTTTGAATGAAGATCTAACTTGTTTACAACGGGCACATGAGTCACACATCTTTTCTTGTTCGAATTTGATTGAGGGTAAACCCTCAACTAAATCCCAAGACTTGAGTTTCTTTAAAATTGTTGGACTGATGTGTGCAAACCTCTTGTGCCACAAACATGAATCATCCACAGTGACTTTCATGCACGTAAAGGAACTTGTAGTGACTTTGTTTAAATCAATCATATACACGTTCCGTTTACGTAAGCCTTCTAAGATAACAGTACTAGTACCTTCAATTATGATGCGACAAACATTTGAATGAAAAACGACTTTGTTGCCTTTGTCACATAATTGAGAGATACTTAGTAAGTTATGCTTAAGGCCATCTACCAGATATACATTATTAATAGCATGTGAAGAAGATATACCAATCTTACCTACACCGATTATATTGCCCTTCTTGTTGTCTCCAAAGGTGACCTTGCCACCATTGAAGGGTTCTAGTGAAAGAAATAAATTATTGTTTCCAGTCATGTGCCTCGAACATCCACTGTCGAGATACCAAAGATTGTTTTCTTTCACTATTTTCTGCAAGAGAATCAAATACAGCTTTTAGGTACCCACGCTAAGTTGGGTCCTTTATGGTTAGTGACTTTATATATTTGATCCTTCCTAACCCATACCTGTTTGACAATTCTTTTCTTCTTAGGATAGGGTTTGCTAGGTTTATTATATTGATTGTTGTTACGACGCACATTAGGTTTAAACGACTGCTTCTGACTCACATAAGGTTTAGATTTTGAAGGTACAGATGTGTAATCGAAAGCCATGTCATAAAACCACCTGAACTCATTGTTTCTAATCTCATCACGTTGAGATTCAGGTTCTGACTCATTAACACTAGACACGTCATGCTCTTTCACAAAATCAGTTTGATTTTTGTTATCGTTGACATATTTGACACAATTATCTTTAACATGACCGTTGTGACCACAATAATTGCAAATCAGATATTCTGAAAGATTGACGTACTTCCTTCTTCTGAAATCACGGTCAGAAGGAGTGGATTTGCATTTATCATGGTCTCTACGACTATAGCATTCATGACCAAGACCTTTCTTCATGTTATTGTTAGACTGTTCGGTAAGGAAGTCTAAGACCTTTTGACTTCCTTCCCACTTATCATGAACTTTTCGTGCATGTAGGAGCAATTCCTTCAAAGACTGAATTTCTTTTTCACACGACGAATGATCTACATTCAAGTCTTTGGAGGGATTGTTCTTTTTGAAATTTTCACGAAAATCATTAAAACGTTTGTTCAAGATAAGTTTCTCCTCATTATGTTGACTTTTGGCTTGGGAGAATTCAGCCTTCAAATCTTTCAATTGCTGAGACAGAAAAGAATTTACTTTCTCATGATCAAGAATAACAACTTCTTTTGCCTTAGCTTGAGATTGTAAAAGCTCATTGACTTTCTTCAATTCTAAAGTTATAACTTCATTAGCCATAACTTTGGCTTGAAGGTGCTTAATGTTGAGCTTCAACTCTGAGATTATAGCTTCATTAGCTATAACTTTAGACTCAAGAGCTTCTTTCTCAACATTTGTCTTGTCTGAAGTTATAGCTGAAGTTGCCATAACTTTAGACTTGAGCTTTTTAGCTTTGGCCTTTAGAAGTTGGTTTTCCTCAGCAATATCAAGAATTTGTTCTTTAAGATCTTTCAATTCTAGACTCTGCTCATGACAATGATCTAAGGCTTCTTCAAAATACTTAATTAAAGACTTCTTAGATAAATTCTTAACTTGCTTTTTAAGTTCAAGATGACTAACCTCTTCATCATCTTCTGAATCTGGTTCTGAATCTGAGTTGCCAACAAGACACATCTCGGATTCGCTTTCATTGTCACTGTCAGAAATTAGGTCAAGACTGACGTTGCTTAGACACAAGTTGGCGACTTCCTCTTCCTCTGATTCGTCGTCCTCTGTGTCGAGATCTCCCCAGCAATAAGCCATCATCACTTGCTTGAATTCCTTCTTGGTTTTGTCTCGTTGATTTTTGTCTTTGATTTTCTTCCATGTGGGGCAATCTTTGATCATGTGATCATTATCCCCACATTTGAAGCAACCACGACTTGAAAGAGACCCTTTTGACTCAATTGGCTTCTTGTAAGATTTGTTGGTGTTGTTGTTAAACGTTTTCCCTTGTGGTTTGTTAAAGAACTTTTTCTTAAAACGTCTAGCAAATAACACTGTTTCATCTTCAAGATCCGAATCTTGTCTTTCACTAGATTCGGCCTGTAAAGCCACCTTCTTGCTATTACTATCATTTGCCGCATCTTCATCAAGAGTAATCTCATGAGCCATTAGGGTTCCAAGTAGCTCTTGATAAGATAGGTCAGATAGGTCTTTACATTCCTCAATTACCGTCACCTTAGGTCTCCATCGTTTAGATAGACTTCTAAGGATCTTTCTGGCAATTTCCTCGGAGTCAAAAGTTTTTCCAAGATTTTTCAATTCATTAATGATACTGGAGAAGCGAGTAGACATGCTGTCAAGCGATTCATTTTGTTCCATGGAGAACAATTCGTATTTTCGCATAAGTAGAGCTATGCGTTGCTTTTTGACAACAGTTGTCCCCTCATAAGCTAACTCAAGACCATCCCATATTTCCTTGGCAGTAGAACTAGATGAGAAACGATCAAATTCAGTATGGGTCATGCCGTTTTGCAACAGACTAATAGCCTTTGAATTTTTCTCAGCTTTCTTATAATCTGCCTCAACATAGTCATCTTCTTTCTTTTCGATGGAAGTGCCTGTAGCCGTTCCAAGCATGATCTTATTAGGACCATTCTTAATGATTAGCCAACACTCCCAATCGTTACCTTTTATGAAATGGGTCATCATATTTTTCCATAAACTGTAGTTCTTCCCATCGAATACGGGACACTTCAGATGTTTGGAATCCATTAAAATAAAATTAAATGCAGCGGAAAATAAATAAAAATAAAAAGATAAATGGATCAGACTCCTTGCTGTAAGGCAATCAAGAGCACGAGGCTCTGATACCAATTGTAGAGTCTATTGATCGAATACGAAAGAGGGGGGGTGAATTGAGTATTAAAAACTAGCCCCACTTTTTCGATTTATATGATATGTAATTAATTATTTGATCTTATGAATTAAAATCAACTAATTAATTAATCAAAGTAAGCGCGAATAACGAAATAACGAAAAGTAAAGAGATAAGAGAGAGGCACACGATTTTTGAAGTGGTTCAGTTTCACACGTTGAAACCTACGTCCACTATTCTCGATTAATAATTTTTAGTACCTTTCTACGGATTACAAAAATTACCAACCCACTCGTATAATCAACACTATGATTATAACTCAGATGAGTATCGCTAAATACCCTATACTATCTTACGCTAATAAGAAAGTACAATATAACTCACACAGATTCCCGTTAAAGAATTGTAAGCTTATAATGATGTACTATTATCCAATAACGTATTTCACTCAAGCGATTGATAATAATTGATGCACGACTCTTTTAAAAACAAACTCTAAAAATAATAAATATTTGCTCAAAGGTTTGCTTTAAAACGATTTTGGAAATCAACACAAATAAAATATGTAGCCGTGTGAATTGTTGTGTATTTCGTGTATGTCGTGTCTTTTACAATTTCTATGTGAAGGAGTATTTATAGTAGAAGAATCATAGTAGATCTAAAACCCTAGTATAATATTTAATAAAGATATTTATCTTACCATAAAATAATATTTGCTTATCTTTTAGAAATATCTTTATCTCAAAATATTATTTGGTTTATCTTATAGAAATATATTTATCTTGATATCTCAAAATATTGTTGTAAAGATATAGTAGAATCCTAGATTAGGTAAACTAAGGAAACAAACCTATGGAGGCCGAATCCTATAGCTCACGAAACCCTAGGAGCACGAATCCCTAGGTGGCACAAACTAGGTTTCACGAAACCCTAGATGGCTCAACCACTAGGTGGGCTAATTAGGTTAACAACAAATTGAGATAGAATATATTAGAAACCCTAGGTAGCATGACAACCCATAAGTTGTATTACTAACCAATAGAATCTCATAAATATATTCTCTATTAAAATAATTGATAAATATAAAAATAAAACTCTTTCACTTTTGAAAACATTTCAAAACATTTTATTTCCAAAATCATGCATCAATATTTTATCATCCAAAATCATAGACTAAAGCTATAACTTTTGAACGTAAAATCTCTCGAATGGAATAGTTACCGAATGACGACCTATACTATCTAATCTTCACAAAGATCTTCAGTATACGGATCATCTCTTCATCTTGATCACAAAGACCCTCCCATCTCGAGTCTTGTGTAGTTTGATGTAGATCTTGTTTGAAGCGATTTTCCTTAAAGTTATGCCTGGTTAGCTATAACTTCCATGTTCACTTCCAAAGTTATTCCTGAAGTTGTTATAACTTTGTCTCACAGACTTTATCAAAGTTATGCCTAACTTTGATCTTTCTTCTCATAATTGTTGCTAGCTATAATAAGACTAAAGCACACAATTACACGCATATGATATATCGAGTAAAACATATTATTACGTAAACGCATGTCATTATCAAAACTATCAAATTGGTCCAACAAATTCCCCCTTTTTGATGATGACAAGTCTCATATGATTTCCTCAAGAGTTCCTCTTAACAATGTGACTAAGTAAGGTTCCCCCTCAACAAAGCACTCCAAAGTTATAGCAACTTTGATCGCAAGAACAAAACAACTTAGCCAAAGTTATAGCTTGAGAGAATTTAAGAGATAACGAGTCTTGACAAGGAGCAAGCTTAAGCAAAGACTCAAATCATATCATTTCTTCCCCCTCTTGGCATCATTGAAAAGACAAGAACAAAGACATGAAACGACTAGAATAACACATGTCAAGGCAAGAAATAGATATGCAAAATACGCAATATAAGACGATATATATATATCAAGCAAAATAAAGTGCAAAATGTTGATTAAACAACAAACCACAAAATATAGTGTTAGTTGCCATTGGGCCGAATAGACAATGTCAAAATAAGCCAAATGGGCCGAATGGGATTAGTAGTTTAAGAGTGAAGACAACCAAGGATAGAAAAATCAAGGCATTTTGGGTTGACGGATTTTGTTAGGATCGACATAACCGGGCCTAGTGCGGTACTCAAGAGTGGAAAGACGGTCAAGGCAATTAGACACATGAGAAGCTTGAGCGGTGAGGCAAACATCAAAGTTCCTAACTTTCAACGAAAGAGCCTCCGTCGCATCATAAATTGTACGCATTCCCTCACGCATCTCCGTCCCGCTCTTAAGCAACGACCCGCCTTGGCTCACCAAGAAAGTCATCCTATCCCTTTGCCTATACGCCTCTTGCTTACAATCGATAATATTTCGTTCCAACTTAGCAAGGCGATCATCCACACCATCCATCCATGTCCTCATCTCATGACTCACACCCGACCCACCTTGGTCACGGGTTGAGCTCAAGGAACCCATGCCCACGGCTTGAACAACCGTGTCCAAAACCGTCTCAATTTTCTTATCCTGCGCATCCAAGCGCTCCATAATACTACCAATGAACATATCTAATTTGGATTCAATCACAGAAAAATCAGCCCCACCCGAAGACAATCCAACCGAACCTCCTTTAACCAAAAATAACAATTCCGGACCATTAGCATCAAGCTTCATAAATTTCAAGAACGTATCACACATCTCATCCTTTACCGCGACCCCATAATTTTGCATATTAACAACTCCCTTTGACTCAAAAAGCCGAGACAACCACATGCCATACGGCAAGTCAAGAGTAGAGTAAAATTTGTCTTCGGTCACCGAGAAGGCGGTTTGTGAAATACGATTAAAAACAAGAGAAGGTAAATTCACCCGATTTCCTTCCAACCAATGCTTAACTACCAACATCTCATAACAAGCTATTTTATCACGTCCGCCCCGTCGCGGAATCACAGTATTCCATAAAAAATTTAACAAAAATTTCAGTTTAGGAGACACACTACCAGCCAACACACAACTCGACACCGTCGCCCCAACATCAAAATACTGCTTAACCTCCAGCTTAGCCATGTCCGTCAGTTCTTCCCATGACGTACTCGGATTGATTTTGATTCCATCATCAGGAACCAAAAACAGAGTACAAAAGTCCGTCACGGAAAACAAAACTGCACGGCCATTTATGACGGCATGCAAGACTCCATTGTCTAAAGAAACAGAGGAAAAGAACTGGATTACCTCAATCGGATACACCGGACCCGAAAACTCCGCCACCGTTTCCCATTCTTGGAAATTCAGAAAATCCGAAAAGAATCCCAAAGCCCTATACTTGTCACACCAAGCCTTAGGATAATACCGACCACCGTGTATTCCATATTGAGCAACCCGGTTCACAAGTTTTCTTTCGTCTTTTGTAAGACGGAGTTTATCAATTCCCAAATATGTTTCTTGCGGCGAAAAATCACGGAGGGTGACCCGTGTATATGCCTCGGGTACCGTGTCAATTGTTTCGACCGAAGGTTCTTCTTGGACTCTACCTTTGCCTTTATTTAACCGTCTTCTTTTCGTACCCTCGAGACCCGCACCCGACTCGGTTTGGTTTGGGTTGGGTGATTGTTGTGTGGAAGGAGAAGAGGTAGTTTTGGGCATGCTAGGCTTAAGAGTTTTAGGAGTTTGGTTTTTGGAAATTTTGGATCTTGTGGAAGCCATTGATGAAGGTTGAAGGTTTGGATGTTTTTGTGTTTTGTTTGGGTAAGGAAACCGTGAGGAAGGAGAAGAAGTGGTAAAAAATTGGTTGAGTAATTAAGATGGTAAAAGTGATAGGTGTAAGATAGTAATTATGATTGTGTAAGAGGTAGGGTAGCTTTTGTACTTGGGCACATGGTGTGCCGTCCCAATGTAGTTCTTTCCCTTTTTTTTTTTTTTTTATTTGAATTTGGGTAGGAAAAGAATCTTGGGTGGTTATTTTTGTTTGGATATGGTAAGGATAGAATTTGGTAAATAAAAAGATATGGTAAGGTGATTTATGTTGAGAATTTCGGCTAGCATAGGATACATGGGTAGAATTTGGCTCAATTTTGGAAAGTAAATAAGATAGGTTTTTGGCAAATATGTGGTTCATAATTCAATTTCCATAAAACACTTAATATGCAAGATACTCACGTAAAATATATTATATTAAACACAAATATACTAGCAATGAAATATGCGGACACAGTCATATAATCTCGTCTTATTCTAGCCAGTCACGCAGGTTCACAAAATAAATAAGATGAATTTAATTGCTACCGATTAAACCAATTTCCAACCGCAAAATCTCAAACCGTCTTCTCGCTAACGCCTTTGTTAAAATGTCAGCCCATTGAACATCAGTACTACAAAATTCGAGTTTAATGTTGCCCTTTTCTACATGGTCACGCAAGAAATGATGTCTAATGTCTATATGCTTAGTACGAGAATGCTGAGCTGGGTTCTTAGAAATAACAATAGCACTCGTATTATCGCAGAAAACAGGCATACAACCAACATTAACGCCATAATCACATATTTGTTGCTTTAACCAAAGTAGTTGAGAACATACCAGTCCTGCAGCGATATATTCGGCTTCTGCAGTAGACAACGCAACCGAGTTTTGCTTCTTTGAGCCCCAAGTAATTATGCATGGTCCAACAAAAGTAGCGAATCCAGAGGTACTTTTTCTATCTAACGAACATCCCGCATAATCTGCGTCTGAATATCCTACTAGATTGAAATTGCACTCAAGTGGATACCACAAATATAAATTAGATGTACCAATTAAATATCTCAAGATACGTTTAACTGCAATCATATGTGATTCCTTAGGACATGATTGAAATCTAGCACAGACACATACGCTGAACATAATGTCATGTCTACTTGCAGTTAAATATAATAAAGAACCAATCATACCTCGATATGTAGTCTCGTCTACGGACTTACCATTTTCGTCTAAGGTCAACTTTTTGTCAGTTACCATAGGTGTGTCCATTGGATGAGCGTTCTCCATACCAAATTTTCTGATTAGCTCCTTGACATATTTTTGTTTGTGAATCTTTATGCCTTCTTTGGTTTGTTGAATCTGCAATCCTAGGAAGAATTTCAATTCTCCCATCATGCTCATTTCAAATTCTGAGGTCATAAGATCTGAAAAATACTTGCACAATTTATTGTTAGTAGAACCAAAAATAATATCATCTACATAAATTTGAGCAACAAGTAAATCAGAACCCTCGGATTTTAGAAATAGGGTTTTGTCGACAGATCCTCTTTTAAAATTGTTTTGTAATAAAATTTTTGACAATCTGTCGTACCAAGCCCTAGGTGCTTGTTTCAAACCATATAAAGCTTTATCGAGTTTAAAAACATGGTTTTGAAACTTGCTATTCAAAAATCCAGGAGGTTGTTCAACAAAAACCTCTTCTTCCAAATAACCGTTAAGAAATGCAGTCTTAACGTCCATTTGGAATAATTTCATTCCTTTATGAGCTGCGAAGGCGATGAGCAAGCGAATAGCTTCAAGTCTTGCTACTGGAGCGAATGTCTCGTCATAATCAATCCCTTCTTGTTGATTATAACCTTGAACGACCAATCGAGCCTTGTTACGAACTATAACTCCTGAATCATCCAATTTATTTCTGAATACCCATCGAGTACCAATCACAGTTCGACTAGGAGGTCGTGGCACAAGGTGCCATACTTTATTACGTTCGAACTGTTGGAGCTCCTCTTGCATAGCCACAATCCAGTCGGATTCGGCAAGAGCTTCTTTGATGTTGGTGGGCTCTATGGTAGACAGAAAAGAATAGAATGAACAAAAGTTATTTAATGTTCGCCTTGTTTGAACTCCCTTATTCAAACTTCCTAGGATCGAATCCATAGGGTGAGAACTCTTATATTTCCATTTCTTAGAGTTCCTAGGCTCATCATCATCTGATGAACTATCATTTTCCTCAAATGATTCAGAATCAAGATTGGTTCCCCCTGAGTTGGACTCTGGGGTTATAGCTGAACTTGGTACAACTTCAGTTACACCATCTTGGTTCTGGTTCAAAGTTATAGCATCATCAGCAATAACTTCAGTTTCCTTTTCCTTGTTTTGAGAAGAGACATTCGTATCATCAAGAATTGTCTCAGTTCTCTGTTCAAGGTCATTTGCGGATTTATCAAGTTCATCATTGATTCCTTCAATAACTTCTTCATTATTTTCTGGCACGTCATCTCTGGAGAGACGAAAGTCTGGATCATTCATGTCCTCTTCTTCATTCTGTTCAACTTGTTCAAGCACACTATCTTCATCAAATACAACATGAACACTTTCTTCTATGCACAAGGTTCTTTTGTTAAAAACTTTAAAAGCTTTACTATGATTAGAATAGCCAACAAACACAGCTTCGTCACTTCGTGGATCAAATTTGCTCAAATTACTTTTTCCATTATTATGGACAAAACATTTACTCCCGAAGCAACGAAGGTGAGCTATATTGGGTTTTCTCCCTCTTAAAAGTTCGTAGGGAGTCTTTTTGAGAATTGGTCTAATCATAGCTCTATTGTGCACATAGCATGCAGTACTAATGGCTTCTGCCCAGAAACTTTTAGGAAGGCCACTACACAAAAGCATAGTGCGAGCCATGTCCTCTAATGTTCTATTCATACGTTCCACGACACCATTTTGTTGTGGGGTTCGTGGTGCAGAAAAGTTATGTCCTACACCATTCTCCCTACAATATTCTATAAAAGCTTGATTATCAAATTCGGTGCCATGATCCGTACGAATGGAAACTAACTTTTTATCATACTTGTTTTGGGCGATCTTCATTAGTACTACAAACTCATCGAAAGTTTCATCTTTAGTAAATAGAAAGATAGGCCATACATACCTGGAGTAGTCGTCGACTAGGACGAATACGTACCTTGATCCACCGCGGCTTCTAACTTTCATAGGTCCACATAGATCCATGTGAACCAACTCAAGTGGACGCTCTGTACTTACTACTCGTTTTGGTTTGAATGAAGATCTAACTTGTTTACAACGGGCACATGAGTCACACATCTTTTCTTGTTCGAATTTGATTGAGGGTAAACCTTCAACTAAATCCCAAGACTTAAGTTTCTTTAAAATCGTTGGACTGATGTGTGCAAACCTCTTGTGCCACAAGCATGAATCATCCACAGTGACTTTCATGCACGTAAAGGAACTTGTAGTGACTTTGTTTAAATCAATCATATACACGTTCCGTTTACGTAAGCCTTCTAAGATAACGTTACTAGTACCTTCAACTATGATACGACAACCATTTGAATGAAAAACGACTTTGTTGCCTTTGTCACATAGTTGAGAGATACTTAGCAAATTATGCTTAAGGCCATCTACCAGATATACGTTATTGATAGCATGAGAAGAAGATATACCAATCTTACCTACACCGATTATGTTACCCTTCTTATTATCTCCAAAGGTGACCTTGCCACCATTGAAGGGTTCTAGTGAAAGAAAAAGATTCTTATTTCCAGTCATGTGTCTCGAACATCCACTGTCGAGATACCATAGATTATTTTCTTTCACTATTACCTGCAGGAGAATCAAATACAGCTTTTAGGTACCCACGCTAAGTTGGGTCCTTTATGGTTAGTGACTCTATAGATTTGATCCTTCCTAACCCATACCTGTTTAACAATTCTTTTCTTTTTAGGATAGGGTTTTCTAGGTTTATTATATTGTTTGTTATTGTTGTGACGCACATTAGGTTTAAATGACTGCTTCTGACTCACATAAGATTTAGATTTTGAAGGTACAGATGTGTAATCGAAAGCCATGTCATAAAACCACCTGAACTCATTGTTTCTAATCTCATCACGTTGAGATTCAGGTTCAGACTCATTAACACTAGACACGTCATGTTCTTTCACAAAATCAGTTTGATTTTTGTTATCGTTGACATATTTTACACAATTATCTTTAACATGACCGTTGTGACCACAATAATTGCAAATCAGATATTCTGAAAGATTGACGTACTTCCTTCTTCTGAAATCACGGTCAGAAGGAGTGGATTTGCATTTATCATGGTCTCAACGACTATAGCATTCATGACCAACACCTTTTTTCATGTTATTGTTAGACTGTTCGGTAAGGAAGTCTAAGACCTTTTGACTTCCTTCCCACTTATCATGAACTTTTCGTGCATGTAGAAGCAATTCCTTCAAAGACTGAATTTCTTTTTGACACGACGAATGATCTACATTCGAGTCTTTTGAGGGATTGTTCTTTTTGAAATTTTCACGAAAATCATTGAACCGTTTGTTCAAGATAAGTTTCTCCTCATTATGTTGACTTTTGGCTTGGGAGAATTCAGCCTTCAAATCTTTCAATTGCTGAGAAAGAAAAGAATTTACTTTCTCATGATCAAGAATAACAACTTCCTTTGCCTTAGCTTGAGATTGTAAAAGCTCATTGACTTTCTTCAATTCTAAAGTTATAGCTTCATTAGCTATAACTTTGGCTTGAAGGTGCTTAATGTTGAGCTTCAACTCTGAGATTATAGCTTCATTAGCTATAACTTTAGACTCAAGAGCTTCTTTCTCAACATTTGTCTTGTCTGAAGTTATAGCTGAAGTTGCCATAACTTTAGACTTGAGCTTTTTATCTTTGGCCTTAAGAAGTTGGTTTTCCTCAGCAATGTCAAGGATTTGTTCTTTAAGATCTTTCAATTCTAGACTCTTCTCATGACAATGATCTAAGGCTTCTTCAAAATACTTAATTAAAGACTTCTTAGATAAATTCTTAACTTGTTTTTTAAGTTCAAGATGACTAACCTCTTCGTCATCTTCTGAATCTGGTTCTGAATCTGAGTTGCCAACAAGACACATCTCGGATTCGCTTTTATTGTCACTGTCAGAAATTAGGTCAAGACTGACGTTGCTTAGACACAAGTTGGCGACTTCCTCTTCTTCTGATTCGTCGTCCTCTGTGTCGAGATCTCCCCAGCAATAAGCCATCATTACTTGCTTGAATTCCTTCTTGGTTTTGTCTCGTTGATTTTTGGCTTTGATTTTCTTCCATGTGGGGCAGTCTTTGATCATGTGATCATTATCCCCACATTTGAAGCAACCACGACTTGAAAGAGACCCTTTTGACTCAATTGGCTTCTTGTAAGATTTGTTGGTGTTGTTGTTAAACGTTTTCCCTTGTGGTTTGTTAAAGAACTTTTTCTTCAAACGTCTAGCAAATAACACTGTTTCATCTTCAAGATCCGAATCTTGTCTTTCACTAGATTCGGCCTGTAGAGCCCCCTTCTTGCTATTACTATTATTTGCCGCATCTTCATCAAGAGTAATCTCATGAGCCATTAGGGTTCCAAGTAGCTCTTGATAAGATAGGTTAGATAGGTCTTTACATTCCTCAATTACCGTCACCTTAGGTCTCCATCGTTTAGATAAACTTCTAAGGATCTTTCTGGCAATTTCCTCGGAGTCAAAAGTTTTTCCAAGATTTTTCAATTCATTAATGATACTGGAGAAGCGAGTAGACATGCTGTCAAGCGATTCATTTTGTTCCATGGAGCACAATTCGTATTTTCGCATAAGTAGAGCTATGCGTTGCTTTTTGACAACAGTTGTCCCCTCATAAGCTAACTCAAGACCATCCCATATTTCCTTGGCAGTAGAACTAGATGAGAAACGATCAAATTCCGTATGGGTCATGCCGTTTTGCAACAGACTAATAGCCTTTGAATTTTTCTCAGCTTTCTTATAATCTGCCTCAACATAGTCATCTTCTTTCTTTTCGATGGAAGTGCCTGTAGCCGTTCCAAGCATGATCTTATTTGGACCATTCTTAATGATTAGCCAACACTCCCAATCGTTACCTTTTATGAAATGGGTCATCGTATTTTTCCATAAACTGTAGTTCTTCCCATCGAATACGGGACACTTCAGATGTTTGGAATCCATTAAAATAAAAATAAATGCAGCGGAAAATAAATAAAAATAAAAAGATAAATGGATCAGACTCCTTGCTGTAAGGCAATCAAGAGCACGAGGCTCTGATACTAATTGTAGAGTCTATTGATCGAATACGAAAGAGGGGGGGTGAATTGAGTATTAAAAACTAGCCCCACTTTTTCGATTTATATGATATGTAATTAATTATTTGATCTTATGAATTAAAATCAACTAATTAATTAATCAAAGTAAGCGCGAATACCGAAATAACGAAAAGTAAAGAGATAAGAGAGAGGCACACGATTTTTGAAGTGGTTCAGTTTCACACGTTGAAACCTACGTCCACTATTCTCGATTAATAATTTTTAGTACCTTTCTACGGATTACAAAAATTACCAACCCACTCGTATAATCAACACTATGATTATAACTCAATGTGAGTATCGCTAAATACTCTATACTATCTTACGCTAATAAGAAAGTACAATATAACTCACACAGATTCCCGTTAAAGAATTGTAAGCTTATAATGATGTACTATTATCCAATAACGTATTTCACTCAAGCGATTGATAATAATTGATGCACGACTCTTTTAAAAACAAACTCTAAAAATAATACATATTTGCTCAAAGGTTTGCTTTAAAACGATTTTGGAAAATCAACACAAGTAAAATAAATAGCCGTGTGATGTATTGTGTTTCGTGTATGTCGTGTCAAATAAAGAGTAGTATGTGAATGAGTATTTATAGAAGAAGAATCATAGTAGATCTAAAACCCTAGTATAATATTTAATAAAGATACTTATCTTATCATAAAATAATATTTGCTTATCTTTTAGAAATATCTTTATCTCAAAATATTTTTTGGTTTATCTTATAGAAATATATTTATCTTGATATCTCAAAATATTGTTGTAAAGATATAGTAGAATCCTAGATTAGGTAAACTAAGGAAACAAACCTATGGAGGCCGAATCCTAGCTCACGAAACCCTAGGAGCACGAATCCCTAGGTGGCACAAACTAGGTTTCACGAAACCCTAGATGGCTCAACCACTAGGTGGGCTAATTAGGTTAACAACAAATT
This sequence comes from Heliosperma pusillum, assembly GCA_022085475.1. Lineage (NCBI taxonomy): Eukaryota > Viridiplantae > Streptophyta > Magnoliopsida > Caryophyllales > Caryophyllaceae > Heliosperma > Heliosperma pusillum. The sequence continues at coordinate 25,158 of JAIUZE010000105.1, forward strand.
GAGATAGAATATATTAGAACCCCTAGGTAGCATGACAACCCATAAGTTGTATAACTAACCAATAGAATCTCATAAATATATTCTCTATTAAAATAATTGATAAATATAAAAATAAAACTCTTTCACTTTTGAAAACATTTCAAAACATTTTATTTCCAAAATCATGCATCAATATTTTATCATCCAAAGTCATAGACTACAGCTATAACTTTTGAACATAAAATCTCTCGAATGGAATATTATTACCGAATGACGACCTATACTATCTAATCTTCACAAAGATCTTCAGTAGACGGATCCATCTCTTCATCTTGATCACAAAGACCCTCCATCTCGAGTCTTGTTGTAGTTTGATGTAGATTCCTTGTTTTAAGCGATTTTCTTAAAGTTTTGCCTGGTTAGCTATACTGTCCATGTTTTCCTTCCAAAGTTATTTCCTGAAATTTGTTATACTTTGTCTCACAGACTTTAATCAAAGTTATCCTAACTTTGATCTTTCTTCTCATATTGTTTCCTAGCTATAATAAGACTAAAGCACACAATTACACCGCATATGATATATCGAGTAAAACATATTAT
>JAIUZE010000106.1:0-12130 GCA_022085475.1 Heliosperma pusillum
CTCAATTGAGTACCATTAGGTAAGCCGACATGAATAGGTTTAATGGAATGCATAGACTCAAATAAGAAGTCACTGCCACAGACGTGTGTCGACGCGCCGGTATCAATTATCCATGAATGAGCTTTCTTACCATTGAGTCGAATCATATTAGTAACGACTTCAGGCTCACCGAGAATCGCATTGACCTTTGGACTATCATTGGCGGCAGAACTATCTCGACTGGCGAATCGACGCGACTCACGATCATTAGGATAACCGTGCTTCTCCCAACACCTACTCTCCGTGTGCCCCTCCTTTGTGCAATGTGTGCACTTAAACCGAGACTTGCCTTTAGCTTGCTGCTTTCCACCATCACGTACAGCCATCGCCATAGGAGTTGCAGCATCTTCACGAACCTGGGTTAAAGTACGCACTTCTTCTTCTTGAACAAGTCGGGAGTACACCAACTGAATCGGGGGGAAAGGCTTGGTACCTAGCAATTGAGACCGGACCGTAGCATAAAAGGGTTCGAGACCCATGAGAAATCCTCGAACCTGATCTGCCTCACGCCGTTGTCGTAAAACCACATTCAGATCGCAGCGACAACCAGAACATTTACAGGAAGGCAACACATCAAAGTCGTTGATATCATCCCATAACTTCTTCATACGCCCATAGTAATCCATAATCGTCTCTCCGGGTTTCTGTTTGCACTCGGATAAATCATTTTGAATCTGATATATTTTTATTTCGTTTCCTACTGTGAAACGGAGACGAATATCCTCCCACAACTCGAAGGCCGTTTCACGATAAGAAATAGAAGATCGAACACGTGAATCGATCGTATTAAAAATCCACGCGACGATCAAATAATTGACAGCCGTCCAATCCTCCACATCTTTCGGATCGGACGGTTTCGCCTTGAGGGTACCATTAATGAACCCTAATTTTCGTTTTGCTCCCAAAGCAACTCGAAATCCCTTAGCCCACTCTTCATAATTCGGTCCAAGGAGCACAACATGGGTGATTTTGGCTCCTGTACCATCGTGCGAAGAGACGGCGTATACAGGATTCGGAGTGTGAGAGGTCTCACCAATCTTCTTGTCGTCAACCATGGTGATCAGACAAGGAGAGAAAACACTTTGATTAAAAGAAGAAAAAAATATCGCAAGATCGGAACTTGCTCACGATACCATGAAGTAAATGCAAATGACAGAGAAATGTTTTGTGAAATTGTTTTTCTGTGTGTTTATTCACCGTAATGTTTTTGCAATATATACAAAACAAAGAGCCTATAGTTTAGGAAAACCTAACAAAATTTCCTAAACAAGATATCCTAAATATAAGCTAAACGAGGATATATACAAACATAATATTCGGTTTGATATTATTTACTTTGACCGAATATTACGCTAACAGTAGTAGAATTACTTTATCCTTGTTGATTTTGTGTGAATTTTTTATGTAATTCTGCGAGATGGAGTTGTCTGTGTTCGAGTATAAATCATTTTTCGGCCGAAGCGAATAATTTGAATGTTGTGTAGTTTTCTCTTCATGGTGAAGGTGTGCAGTAAGTTAATTTTATGAAGGTAGAGATTGAAATGAGCGATTCTTCTGTTTGTTGTTGTTGATGCTTTGTATGCGGATTTGTGTTATTGAGTTGGATTTCGATAAGTCGATCATAATGTCGCTATAAGCTTGTAGATTACCCGGTTTTTGCTCTACATTGTCGAGGCTGTATTTCATCGGTAATTGTCATGTAACATCGTCGTATATCGTACTCAGGGGGGCAAAGTGGCCTAATTGGAATTCAAAAGTGTCATTTAGTGTTCAGTACTTAATTTTAAAGTGTTGTGTTGCAAAAAAATTCTAGGTACAAAAACTCGTAGAGTTGTTGGTGACCATTTTATACATTTTAGCTTAATTGTATGTGTATACGTTGGTCTTAGCATCCACATTGCTCTTATTGGTGATTGTTTGTTGATTTGCTAATAGAAAGGGTATGGCATCATCATGTAGGTGGATATATCTTTGTACAATCTAGTGACCAACTCTCGAACTATAGCTTGCCAGACTCAGATGACGTTGCCTATGAGACTCTAGACGGAGATGCAGTCGCCATGAAAGAAGAGTCACCACTGATGGACGGTAAGAATTTGACGATATGTGTTATGTATGCTGTCTAATTGATGCACTTTCTTATTGTCTTTTTTTTTGGTCCACTTAGCTGCCTTGTATTTTATATTCACCTTTTTAAGGGCGGTAATTGTTATGGGTTGGTGGAAGAAATATAGTAATATACAAAGGAAATTAGGAGGTAGTGGTGGTGGTGGTCTGGTCGATGGAGGAAAATGGAGATGAAGGATGTTTAATAACGACCTCAAGAAGGGGTAGTAGTTACCCAACTCCCCTTTAGGTAATACTCCGTATATATTATATGTGAGTAATATTTTCCCACTACACTTCATTATTCGCTCAACACTGTTTATCTCTTCTTCGTCGACATCCATTTCATAATCCCCTTGTATTCTTTGACCTCCATTGCCGTTGTAATGATTAATTTCAATTCAAGCGAGTCCTAAGTTCTATTGGTTTGTGAGTGTGAGGTCGAAAATTGATTCCAATTACATGTATCTTACCGAATTCTTTTGTTATTTCATTGCACTTTTAACTCATATTATGTCTACTTGTGTTTGAACAGAGGAAGCTGCCCTCATGGATCTTCTTACTTTTATTTACAGTGGTACTAAGTAAGCTTACTAGAAACTTCAATCTCTCCTCTATGTATAAATTATAAATTATAGATTTAGAATAATAGTAGGTCTTCATTCTAAGAATTAGCTTCGTCTGTTGTCCCTGAATTAGTTAAATCCGTGACTAATAATGGGATCATATCCTAGTGGTGTCTTTCTAGTCAGTTTCTAAAAACCCAAAACTGGGAAAAAAAACTTATATGAGACGATCTTACTTGTGAGAACAACATATGAACACATACAAGACTCACTGTGACTGAGAAGTTGGCTGTACTGGGATCTTCAGCAAATGGTGTAGCTCTGTTACCTGTTTTTTTTTTATTTGTAAGTGCATGCGAACTGCGAAGTACATGCTTTGGCCATATTATTTATTTATTTATTCAATACTTCTCTTGTATGATGGTCTCATATTAATATAATGTGAGACCAGCTTATTTTTACCAGAGTCGTCACCCATATATTCCATTAACTAAAAAATGAAATTGACAGAAAAACTATGCTATAATATAGGGAGGTTTCGTGATCTTATTATGAATCCATCTCAGATTAGAATTTGTGTTATCTCTTTTTTTTTTTAATCTTTTGCTCCTCGTTAGTATGTGTCAGAATAATAGCTGATTTTGCGATATTCTTCATTACCAGATATCATGAAGAGGTGATGAATCTTCCTCTTGCCGGAATTGAGGCAGTATTGTGCAGTGATCAGCTCCAGGTTGCTTCAGAAGATGCAGTGTATGATTTTGCGGTCAAGTGGGCTAGGACTCATTACCTTGACTTGGAGGAACGCCGAGAAGTTCTCGGCACCCGTCTATGCAAACTCATCCGTTTCCCGTACATGACATGTAGGAAGTTGAAGAAAGTCCTAACTTGCAATGATATAGAACCCGACCTTGCTTCAAGGTTAGTAATGGAGGCACTTTTCTTCAAGGCCGAGCCGCCTTACCGTCAACGGGGCCTTGCTTGCTGATGTCACCAACACTAGCACCAATATCAACTTCTGCCGTTATATCCAGCGAGCGTACAAATATCGTCCCGTGAAGGTAGTAGAGTTTGAAACGCCGCGTCAGCAGTCCGTCGTGTACTTGGATCTAAGGAAAGAACAATGTCAGAATCTGTACCCATCAGGCCGGGTATACTCCCAGGCCTTCCACCTTGGCGGTCAGGGCTGCTTCCTCTCGGCCCATTGCAATCTGGACCAACAAAGCTCTTTCCATTGCTTTGGCCTTTTCTTGGGGATGCAAGAAAAGGGTTCCGTGACATTTACTGTGGAATATGAATTTGGGGCCCGGCAGAAGACATCGGACGATTATATGAGTCGGTACCGGGGCAACTATACTTTCATGGGTGGAAAGGCAGTCGGGTACCGAAACTTGTTTGGAGTTTCGTGGACCTCGTTTATGGCAGATGATTGCCCCTTTTTTGTCAATGATATATTGCATCTTAGGGCCGAACTCACTATTAAGCAGTAGTCATGCCCCCTCTCGTTGCAGGCTAGTTGATTAGTAACTATGAGTAGTCGACTAATTGTAGCTGCTTAAAAGTTATTAGCCTGATTCAATCACTGCTTTAAAGTTATTAGGCTGATTCGATCCGTAAGATTTCAACGAGTCTAGTCTTTTAGCCGTTTAGCGAATCCGGAGATAGGATGCAAGCTCAGAATTTGGTACAGTACATATTAAAAACGAGTTCTTTGCTTGTCAACTATCCATTCAGGTTTATGTATCAGAAAAATTGACCTCTCTTTGGATACGTCCTTTTTTTCAGGTTAAATTATGCATCGGAAAAAGTTTTTTCTTGTTTTGTTGACAGTGCATTTGGATACATCCTCTGTTTTTCAGGTTAAATTTCGGACATCCAACTTATCTCAAAATGTTCCTGACAAAAATTATACATGAAATTGAGTGTGGTAACTGGCAAGTCCTAGTTTGGAAGTAAAACAAACAAAACAAGGAAAGGAATTAACTACTGTATGTTACTTCTATGTAACAAAACAAACCAAATAACTCTTCATTAAGCCAGACTCATCATTTCATAGGTACAAGGTGAAAAGTGCCAAAAGATGACCTTTTATCTCTGCTTAAGATCACAAATGACAAAAAAATCCGCGGTCTTTCAGGCCTGAGTCGCAATCGAGGAAACACGGCTCATATCTTCCATACGGCGTAGGGTCTTTGGCAATCAACACAACCTGCTAAAAAATCGAGGCACGATGTCTCACAAAGGTTCATAAAGGCCGATAAGGTGACCATCCAAGCATCTCATTGCTGCGACCTGATAGCAGAGCAATGAACACAACATTATATTTCATTTTGTTTCATTATATGCTTACGAATGATTGGATTAACTCATAAGTTTTACTCCGGGTCGAGGAATGGAGCAGTATAGCTAACCTTTCCATGGACTTCATTCTTGATTGGACCATCCAGCTCCGCACCTAAAGACATTAATTTTGAAACTGTGCCATGAAGGTCGGGGACTGTGAATGACAAGAGTGAAGAGTACCCTTTCTGCATCGCCGTGTCACTTGAAATCAAAACATGAACTCAGCTTTCTTTTTTACACTTCCAAGCTAAATGAATCATACGGAGTAGTATTTATTACTTATTAGTCCCGGTGATTTGTTTACCTATTCATTTTTTGGATGTCTCATTCATTTATTTACCGGAATGTTAATTTAATCTTCTACAGTTCTACCTCCATTATTGGGACAATAACTACAAATGACAGGGACAGCAGGAGTACTTTCTTCTTCGGGTTCCAAGTGAATAGCAAATAGTTTGTTGACGACGGGTTTCAAATTCAAGTCATGACTCCTTGATCCTACTGATCAACCACTCAATGATTTTACTAGTTAAGCTGCTAGCTAAACTTTATAGTATAACAAACTGTTACGAGGTATAACCGAGACAATAATGTAATACTCCGTACAAGACAACACATAAATTGCTACCGGTCTACCACTCAGTGATTTTACTATTTAAGTTGCTAGCTACGAGTACAATTTAGGGGGTGCATAACGCTACAAATTTAAGTGTTTCTAACGGATGCAAGAATACAAAAAAAAACGTAAACAGAACACGGATTTAAGATAGTTCACAAACGATGTGTTCACACGGTCTTTTTAAAGAGGACTCAACAAATATAAGACATACTCGTATTCTAATTTCTAACACAAACACTAGATTACTTCAAACACAAATTATACAACTAGTCGCAAATTACACAATTGAGATTCAATTTCCACGTCAGAAATCAAAGTAAATAAATGACCGGTACGGAGGACGATATTTTGATTTTGAAAAATACGCAAATGAGAGTTAAATAAATACTCCCTCTATTCAATTCCAAACACAACATTTCTCTTTTACACGTTTGCCAACGCACGAATTGTAACTTAAATATCTCGAGTTTTACATTATAAAAAAATATAAAAATTTGATATTCTTATTGTACTTATAAAGGCGAATCAAACAAGATCCCACATGACCATATTTTATCTTACATATTACAAGAAATCGTAAAGATTCTCTTCACTCATGAATAGTGTCAAAAAAAGAAATGTTGTATTTGGACTTGAATGGAGGGAGTAATAGTGAAGAATATACCAAGAGGGTTGGAGAAGGGCGAGATGAAGAGGGCCAGATTGAAGGTGGGCCCAACGAAGAGAGGAAAGATGAAGTGTGAAATCCAATCCATTTTTATAGAATTCCGCGGCTTTTGGAACGTCTTTGTGAAGTTGCATTACCCATTTTAACCTTACACCCGCCATCTCTCTCTCTCTCTCTCCCCTTGTATTCTCCTCCAACAATCTTGTTTGTTTTTCTTTCTTCTCATTTTTCGTCAGTTATTATTGGGCTTTGTTTTAATAGTGGGGCCAAGTTGCTAGGGTGTAGAGGTGGCAAACGGGTCACTCGAGTCGAGTATGAGTCTATTCAAACTAGGTCGAGCTTTGTCGGGTAAATGATAGGTTGGGTCAATTATAGTTTATGATAGATTAACAGGTGATCATGGGTACAACTCTGGTTTGGTTTGATTCGGGTCAGGTAATCAATATACTCCCTCCGTACCGGTCATTTAATTACCTTTGGTTTTGACACAATTAAGGAAATGGTGGTGGTACTTGGTGAATGACAACTGGACAATAGTCTCAATGAGTGATAAAATTACTCATAAATTACCTTACAATATAGAAAGTTAAACAAATGAATGTGACACTTTAATATGAAAATGATAAACAAATGACCGAAACAAAATAAGTATATTTTATCTTATATACTTTCTCCTATTTTTGATAATCTTACCTATTTCCTTTGCACCCGCCATCTCTCCCACTTTTTCCCTCGCCCTTGTATTCTCCTCCTAGTCTTCAACTATGTTGATTGTTTTGTCTTCCTTCTTCTCATTTTTGGTCAATTATTGTGCTTGTTTTAATGTCCAAGGGGGAAGGGTATGGAGGTGACCATCGGGTCACTCAGGTCGATTATGAGTCTGGTCAAAGCGGGTCAAGCTATATTAAGTTAGGGTTTTGTCGGGTCAATAATGGGTTCGGGTCGATTATAGTTTATGACAGGTTATCATGGGAGACAAGTATCACAAGTCTGGTTGGATTAAGTTCGGTTTAGGTTATCAATGCATTTATTTTTATTTTAAGTGAAAACAATTAAGATGAATGCCTTGGTGTTGTTTGTACCATTATTAAGATAAATCATTATCGGGTTCGAGTTAGTATCTCAATGTTCACGCTGGAGCAAACAAGGTTGCTACCAATTATGAATAGGCAACATTTCATTTCAATTACCTTATTTCATCTTAAGTACCTTATTTAGATAAAATTGCTAGTTACCAAACAAATCTAAAAAATCAACTATCTAAAATTTTTGACAAAAAAATGATTTTGATTAAAACAGGTACCTGAAATGTTTGTTACAAGTGTAGACATTATCAATAGACTACTACTTCTATGCAGATGTTTTCTTCCTATTTTATAAAAATATACTTCTCATATATTAGAAAAATGGAAAGAAAACAATTATGGGAGAGTAGTTAATGGCCTTATTTAGAATGAAAAGTTAAATCAGTAAGGCACCACTTTGCTAATTGCTGAATGACTAATTAGGAAGCGTCAACAACAATTGTAGTGGGCTTTGCTTTTAATAACTCTTAGGCCTTATACCCCACTTTTGTTGGACACAAATAGGCAAATCTATAGTACTGCTTATTTTGTTTTTTTTACTAATTCTCGTTTGTGACGGATTGATCCATTCGCAAGTTTGCAACAGGTCAAATCCTCCTCACAAAGAGCAAGTGGAGAGACAAGTGGGGTGCAAATGAAGCCCTCACTTGCTCTTTGTAAGAGGAATTTGATCCGTCACAAGCAAGACTTATTGTTTTTTTTTGGTGACAACTGAGAAGCACCAAAGTTTTCTTTATCTTTTCGGACGAATATCACTCTCAATGTTCCAATTACTTATGTACTTTTTTTTGTACATTTATTTTTGCACATATGTCATGTTTAATTATACATTAAAAAAATATACTTCTTATTTGATATTTTTATAGCCCTCATGAAAACTTATCAGACAAAATTTCGCATAATTATAATTTATTTTCATATATTACAAAAAAGTATGAAAATTCTTTTCATTCATGAATAATGTCAATAAGACAAATAAGTTATTTGGACTATGTTTCTTTTCTTGGTAGCGAATTGAATAGTACTAATATCGAAAGGAGGAGGAAAAACACTTTAGATTGTCAAGAAAATCTTTTATAAAAAAAAAATTAGTTGAGCATATTTAGTGTAATTTTTAGTTCAAATAGATTATAAAATATTTATTTAAATAAACTAGCTGCTTAGACTTTTGAAACCTTTGGTAAAATGATCATTTCATAATGCCATTATTTGCTTCAAAAAACAAAGAAATTATGAAAATATAACATTTTGGAGGAATAATTAGGTTATTTTTAATCAATTCTAACCATGATAATCGTCATTACATCAACACTAAAGCCGCCCTCATAATCTGACTCTCTTACACCAATAACAGAATAATTATTCGAGGAAATAGTGATATCAGTGGTCTAACATTATGTTTTACATAATACGGAGTTTAAAGTAATAGTGAACAAAATACTACGCTATTTATTTTAGTCTATTATATACTCTATTTTGTAGTTTGCCCGCACAAAATAATCTCATATTTGTTCGAGAAATCCTACTGTTATCCTACTGTTATTAAAAGCAAAACATTTCAAGCCATTTCCTGCTTCCACGTCATCTTTCACAGGTTTTTTTCCCCAAAAATTCAGCAAACGTGGGCCCTACTTATAAACATCTGAATTAATTTCATTGTTTGCATACATAATCAGCAAATATTTGGTACATTGATTAGTAAATAATTCAGTTTTCCATTTCAGTTTTAAGAATATTTGGTTTATCATATAATATACATTTATTTACATATGATACTGAAACTATATACTGGCCAAAGTTAAACAAAAACATATTACAACAATTGGTAAAAGTAAATAATAATATTACAATAATAGGAAAGAGCAAATAATAAAAGTCCAAATAAACAGTTCGAAGTATATCGAAATTAAAAGTATCGCTGACTATATAATTTCAAAAATTAGGGAAAAATCAGTTTAATCAGATAATAAAACGTAGTTAAACAGAAAAACTTTGTTAAATAAGAAACAAGAAATCTAGGTTATTTCACGTAAATGTTTTTTTCATGAACTTCTACTTTTCAAGTTATTTAATAAAAATTTATTAATGTCGAACATATAATGATGTGTTGTATATCCCCTCGGATATGTGGATAGAAAGCCAATCATCATCGGGAATTTACTTGGGAGTAAAATCCAACAATCACAATCAACCGCTGTTCTGCTATTGGTATCTTCTTCTACGACGAGCTCAAATGGTCATGGTATCGTCATAATTTATTTCTTGCGAAATCCAAATCTGCAAATTAATTAATAAAAAAAGTATAATTCAGAATGGGAATATTGGGCCAAATCCATACAAAATAGAATAATAGTTTACATAACAGACATCTATATATTATTTTTCATTTTAAAAATATTTAAAAACGAGGTAAAAAAAGTCTGAATTATTCAGTAATGAAATCATATTAACTTATTTTAAGATGTTTCATACTTTTGTTTATTATTTTACATATTTGATCGTTAAATCAATGAGATTCTAACTGTATATAGGTAGTTCATTTAAATAAAGAAATAAGTTATTGTATCATTTATAAAGTTCTCTATCTACAACGCATATGCATGTAAAAAGAAAATGAGAATAGACAAACTTATCTTTCTGATGTTATCATCTGGTAGTTTATGAACTTGGTCAATAATACAACACCTGAAATTAGAACAAAGAATAATTAGTATGAGAACTAGCAACAGAATAACAAAGATCTTTAAAACTTTACCAATTGTACATTTAGCTTAAGATGTTTATTAGTTATTCAATAATCTTCTTGGTAATCAGAATAGATAATAGAATAGTTAGAAAGATGCAAAGGAAATAATAGTCGATTTGGTCCAGTTAAGTCCACTTTGATTATGTTTGTCTATTTTGGATCAAACTTGAGTCTGGAGCTAAGTCGTTTGGGTCAGGATAGGGTGGGTAAGGGCAGGATTGAACCATGTGTTTTAGTGTGACACCCTCAAATTTGCGGAAAGAAAAAAATAATTTAAATACATAAAGAAGGTGTCATAAATAAAAAAGGTCATTACAAAACGGAAATAATATTATACAATAAAAAGTATCTGAAACGAGAGACATATCTCCCGTATAAATACAGAAATAAAAGAGTGTATAATAATATACAATATAAGAACCGAATATAGGTCCAAGGTAAATACTTCGCTCGCTAGCTCGTCAATGTACCCAAGTATGCATCACAAACCTGCCAACCGCATTAAATATAAACACGGAAGCCACAGTCAGTGGGGAGTAACTCCGAGTTCTCCCAGCCACGAAATGTCGAGTTTAATGAAACATGAAAAACATAAAAGCAATGTAAATATAAAATACAAAACCTTAACACATATGATATGCTTTTCATGTTATGAAACAGTTAACTAACATATAACCTATCATATGAAAGCTATCATGTGAATTCGATAATAAAATATAACTCGAGGTAGGGAAGCTGGTATGCTGGCTCAGCGGTTACCAAGTAACATGGCCCTGATACACTCAAAACCTAATCAACACGTAATCATGTGAATCAGTTAACAACCGTTAATCCAAACTCTATCAATCCTAGCCGGCTTGCATCTCACCGTCTAGAACTCATAGAATCATACAAACATGAAAGACCAATACTTCTACAAACAGGCATAAGTTCTTAGAACAGTCGATAGAAGACTTCTGTAACTCGAGGCTATACCACAAGGTAGGAAAACATCCTAGTCCTAGACTGATCAGACCTAGCGACAACAGCTATTCCGTTCCCCGTCCCATGACATAACCGTCTATGAGAAACTCTAATAGGCGACCCCCTAAGCAGAGATGGCTAGTACTTAAGCTGACTCCAGTCCCAAAACGGATCAGGCAGCCATGCCCCGACTTGGATATAAACCCACCAAGCCGAGACCCAAACGCTATCAAGCGACAAACTCCGTATGCTCGTTAAAGATAGTACGGCCTATCAATGTCGTGGTCCAAGCTACTCATTTAGAATTAGCATGGTCAAGACGCCATATACTCATAATTCTCTATGGGTACTTAGTCAACACGACACCAACCATATAATAAAAACAGTCACGGGAAAAACATCCTATCATGTGACTAATTGCATATCAATAATAATCAAATATCATATCGCCTCATATCTACTAAGGCTAATTCATTAATTAAATACAACCTTACTTGAAGACAAATCCCCGACCCGAGTCCCACGACGGGTCATCAGTCAAAACGGGGCTGACTAGATCTTAGTTTGACCAAACCCGTTTGGTCAAACCGGCTAGAAACAGAGTCTTTACCACATAGACTTATACATAAAAGTCAACATATTCATGACATGTTATTTTATTAACTTCTAACATGTGAATTATTATATCATACCCAAACCCGCTTGACTTAAAGGATATTAAATTAAACTACGATCTCGTCTTATAATTTCTAACATGTGAGAAATAATAATTTAATGAAAAACCTTTTTAATTAAATATTTTACTTATTAATATTTCTCGCTTGCTAATTATTACAAAACGCGATAAAAATGACGATAACTCAAAAACCGTCACGAGTCCCAATATGGGACCCACGGGCTGAAATGGGCCGAACCCAATATGGGCCTGGATGGGCCCACGGCCTGTTTTGGCTCAAAATGGCAGATTTTTACAACTTTCATTAAAACCGTTTCCTT